>CM040933.1:16332301-16374801 GCA_023029165.1 Gobiocypris rarus
TCTTTCTTAATTGTTTACATAACCAACTGTGTTTATGATACTCGCCAAAACATGTCCGTCCAAGCTCAAAAGAAAGAAAAAGAGAACTGAATTCGGTGTTCATGTGCTGTCTCTACGTGTACGCACAAAAACAGTGCGCAAGTTCCAGTCTTCTTGCGTTTGCTGCTTAAACTGAAAGAACTTAAAAGCACATGTAAGTGATAAACATTTACTCTATGATGATTTAATCTTTGCAATTTGCTAAACTTTTACAAGAGTTCTATTGTAAGTCAATTTCAAGTAAAATCAATAAGGATGATAAGAAATGTCTTTCTCACAAAATCAGCATATAGAATAATTTCTGAAAGATCATGTCTGCTGAGAAATTATTACAATCAATTAAAATAGAAAACCATTATTTTAAATTGTCATATTTCACAATATTACTATTTTTACTGTATTTTTGATCAAATAAATGTAGACTTGGTGAGCATAAGCAATCTGACCAAAAACTTTGAATGGTAGTGTAGTTAGCTACTTTTTGTTTGGTAGCATGGCTACATTTTCAGATGTTGTCTTGATTATGACTTATCTACTTTAAAACTGTAGATTGTCAAGCTACTCATAATTAATTAATAAGTCAACACGAAATCAAAATAACTCTGTTTACTTTCTTCCTCCATGTGGGAGAATGAATCACTCCATGTTTTGTTTGTCTTCATAATCTTTCTTCCAAATATAATAGCTTGCTCTGCCTCTAAAATGCCTTCTTATATTCAGCCCCTCTAACCTGACTACTTTTCACTACTTTTTTTCCCTTTGTCCGAATTTTTTGTCATTACCCCTTTTCTTTGGGAAATACGTCCCATTACAGGCTAAATGTTTTGATAATGCAGTTTCATTAGCTTTGTCTGCTAATGTGGCCATGGTGCCTGTGTTTATCCTGTGTTATTGCTCTGTTAGCTTCATATTAGCAGAGCGTTTCTCTGTTCTCATGTTTAGCTGACCTATGTCATACAAGAGGCTGTGCACACATGCGGGCAAATACACTGCACTTACAAGAACGATTAGCTCTTTAAAATAGAACTTTGCACTGCTATTGGCAAACGCCACTGCCTTTTAACTTTATCTGAGCTCCGCTTTGGCAACAGCATATCATTCTGGGCAATGGCTTATCCATTTGTTTCTATTCCGCTGTAAGGCTTCACAATGTTTTCACTTCACTGATGGATGAGTTTGGCTCTGATCACTACATATTATTGTGACAGAACAGGGAGGGCAATCAGGGGTACTGATTGGACAATGAACACTGCTCAGATAAATAGGATAATTTTTTTTAAAAAGTCTGATTTACAGAATGGCCTTCAGGTAGGTCAGTGTTGTTCATTTCAGTCTGCTTCGTACATTAAGTTTAACAGCGTTAAAGAGAGCAACTGAACTGTGGGTTTTAAACACATTATTTTCTTCATCAGTGCAATAGATGCATGCCGCTGAATGAGTGTTTTATAGTGTATTTAATGAAATTGCTCAGGTAATGTTAATGACAGGATCCATTTCAGGGGTGGCCAAAATTACGATTTAAATTTAGTCAGAGCTAAAAAATGTATCTTCATATTTACAGCTAAAGCTGCTTTATTCGACCTCCTCCAACATCTTTTGATGTCCTTCAGCGGGGAGTCAAGGTGTCAGAACCCTCACATCCCCCCCAACCCCCGCCCCCTCGTAATTCGCACCGTCAATTTCTTTTTCTGTCTTTTTTTTTTTTTTTTCATTGTTACTGCCATTTGTTTAGGTTCATCTTAAGGACACTCCCATATCAAACAGAACAAGAGAGTTTTTATCTGGTTAGGAGTCAGTGAACTTCAACATTGGTGTGTCTGTGTGTCCTAAAACTGCTTTCTGAATAAATATTTGCTTATCTTTCCCAATCATTCCTAACTAACACAACACACAGACCAAAGATGAAGTTCATCAACTCCCTGACCTGAAAAGAACTCTTGCTGTCAGAAGAAAAATGTTCCCCACATTCTCAATTATTACAAACCACACATACACACTCTCACATACACACACAAGCATGCAGGGACCTGCCAGCAGACAGACAGCGAGATCTCAGACATGATAAATATTATACACAAACATGCTACAAAGTGTATTACAAAGTGCCATAAAGTGGTTCAAGGTTTTTTTTTTTTTTTGATGCAGCATGCCCATGCAGAGTGGTATAATATTTACTTTCCTTCACAGTTAAAACTAAAGCTTTTTTTTTTTTTTTACATTTAACTTTCATAATATTTTTTAAAGAAATTACTATTTTAATCAGCAAGGATTTATTAAATGTATTAAAAGTGACAGTAAAGACATTTATATTGATTCAAATTTGCTGCTCGAGATTTCTATTTCAAATAAATGCTGTTTTTTTCTTTTCTGGATTCTTTGGCGAAAAAAACTCCTGAAAGGAAAAGAACAGCGATTATTTGAAATAAAAAATATCCATATTTAAAACTTTTTAAAATTTAAAATTTTCGGCCGTTCGCCTTCCGTATTAAATTTATTGACAAAGTGTTGAAAGTGCCTCTGCAGTTCAAAAGGCTTACGCTACCAGTGACGCTAGTCAGATGTAGTGTAAGCATCTTGAACCCCGAGAAGGCACTTTCAACACTTTTCCACGGAAGCCGTTCAGCTGGAACTTCACTTTATAAAGTTTTAAATATGGATATTTTTCTAAGACAAACGCATCGATTCGCTTCAGAAGGCCTTTATTAACCCCCCGGAGCCGTGTAGAGCACGTTATTTGACAGACAACTGCATTTTTTTATGGACTTCAAAAACAGAGTAACAGTTGCTGCTATTATAAAGCTTGGTTTAGCCAGGACTTTTTTTTAATATAACTCCGAGTTTATTCATCTGAATGTCACATACACCTAGGACTTGAGGGTGAGTAAATCATTGGATAATTTTCATTATTTTCGGGTGAACTATCCCTTGTAGACTGGAGTAATTAAAAAAAATACAATTAAACAAATAATTAAAAATATTTAATTGTTAAATGTTTTACTTGTATAAATTACATAAGTATATATAATTTATATATATATATAGCATATATATATATATATATATATATATATATATATATATATATATATATATATATATATATATATATATATATATATATATATATATATATATATATATATATATAGCATATATATATATATATATAGCATATATATATATATATATATATATATATATATATATAGCATATATATATATATATATATAGCACTGCTAGCATAGCTTAGCACAAAGACTGGAGGTAAACGGCTCCATCTAGCCTACTGCTGAATAAGTGACAAAATAACGCCAACATTTTCCTATTTATATGTTGTGATGTGTATAGTTACATTGTGTACTGAGGCAGACGGAAAATTTAAAGTTGCAATTTTTTTTTGACCGATATGGCTAGGAACTACACTCTAATTCCTGTGTAATAATCCAGGAATTTTGCTGCCGTACCATGGGTGCAGCAGCACAATGATATTACGCAGCGCCTGAAAATAGTTCCCAGTACGCTCTCTGTGCAAGCAGGTTGTCACGGTTATGTTGACGGAACTTAGCCTAGGAAGCTAGCGCTGCCTACACATTGTCTACAACAATATTCAAAATCCCCATGACTTTTCCAGTTTTACATTATTTACTGGATAAGGATTAAGGATCCCCATATATATATTGTCTTGACTTAAAAAATGATTTAAAGTATCTCAGGGCCCCTTGGAAGTTTGTTGAGGTCCCCTAGTTGGCCCGGCCCCCTGGTTGAGAAACACTACTGTGTATCTTTATATTCAAATTGACCACTTTTGTGGCATTCCTCAGAAATTGTTTTGATTTGTACTTTAGTTCATAAAATAAACAAAAGAAACTCTGTTGATAGAAATTGACTTACAATAGACATCATTGGGTGAATTGTTTCGCATTGCTCCATAGATTTCCATTCTTAAGTCTTTAACTGTCAATGCATTTGCAGATTGTTTTTACTAACTCTGCTATTGAAACCCGCAACATTACTCGAATGATACGTAACGACTAGTTGGAATGTCCTGCTGCTTTTCCGCAGAATCGCTATTTATGCGAAAAGTGGGCGTGTCCCTTTAAAGAAACAGTTAGGTTGAAAACATGGATCTTAATATAGCATTTAGATATAGATTTATTTCACCACACAAAACTCTATAATATGGCTGCACAAGGTGTTCCAGGAAAACAAGCGAGTAATATTTCAAATGAGTCACTTTTAACCAGTGTATTGAAATGAAGTGGACTGAATTGAATTGACATGAATAAATTGACATTGCAAAGCTGTTTGAGATTTTAGGAAAGTGTTTGCTTATTGCTGCAGCTCCGTTGTAAGGCTGTGAGTAAATGTGACACACAGTGATGTAGCGTTTTGTTATGCTTCACAGGTACTTGTTGAATAAACTAGCCTTTACTGGAACAGCCGCACTAGCTAAATGCAGTCAGTAGCATTTCTGCTTTTAGTTAGTTATTCCCCAACACTGGCCTGGCCTCCCACTCGTCAACTAAAATATTAATGGAAATCACAAGTGCCAAAATAGGAAGCATGAAATTTTTAGCATTTCCTGTTCTCCTCATGAAGCATGCAGGATGCGTGTCCTGATTCTTTGCTTGTGCTAGATCAGGCTTGAGAACGAGGAACACGACACATTTCTGAAGAGTTTTTCCTGCTCCAGACATTAGGAACAGAGCTGACCCTGGATCCGCTGTTAGTAGTGCTGTAACAGGTTGAGTGGTTTGCATATGGTGCGGTTGAAGACTGATTTTAGGTTTGGCTGCCAGCGTTTTTGTAGCTGTTGTCTTTGAGAGATTCTGTGGCATGGTATTAAACCTTCCAACGTTCTCTATATCTTTATTTTTCTCGCTTGTGTTATTTGTTAATTATAATGGAACGTTGGCCACACTCTTACAGTTCAAAAATCATTTTCGTTGCACCAATAAACCACAAACATGTGGGTTGCATACCAATCTAAACACCCGCAAGGCTTGGCTGTGAGAATTGGAGACTGCGTTGCCAGGAGGTAAATTCTATCTTACTGGAGTATTCCCAGGGTCCCAATGAGTGTGAAAAACCTGGAAGTGGCAGGGAATTTTAAGATCGTGCTTTAGAAAAAGAATGAAAATATATATATTTCTATTCCCATCTTCTGCAATCTCTTAAACATAATAGTGATTTTTCCAGTGATCACGAACGGGATTTTATTGGTCTAAGCAGTGGTTCTCCACCTTTTTGACCCCAAGGCCCCACATTGTCTACGACAATATTCAAATTCCACATGACTTTTCCAGTTTTTAATTATTTACCGGATAAGGATTAATGATTTTTCACCCCCCGCACCCCACAGTTTATACATCTTGCCACAAGTCGAAATGTATATTCATTATAAAAATATGTCCATGGAGATATAAGATTATATTAATTTACATGACTTGTCTTGTTCTAAAAAATTAAAATTAGGCTACTTTACCATGTTTCCAGGTTTTTCAAGACTTTTCAAGAAAGATCTAGATTTTTTTTGTTATTTTGTCTTGACTTATTTCTAATATCTCAGGGCCCCTTGGATGTTTTTTTGAGGTCCCCTAGTTGGCCCGGCCCCATGGTTGAGAACCACTGCTGTGTTCCATTATATTCAAATTCATGTCTATTGACCACTTTCGTGGCATTCCTCAGAAATGGTTTTGATTTGTACTTTAGTTCATAAAATAAACAAAAGAAACTCAGTGTTGATAGAAATTGACTTACAATAGACATCATTGGGTGAATTGTTTCACATTGCTCCATAAATTTCCATTTTTTAACTGTCAATGCATTTACAGTTTGTTATTACAAACTCTGCTATTGAAACCCGCACATTCCTTTAACGATACGTCACGACTAGATGGAATCTGCGCCTGCAGAAAGTCCTGCTACTTTCCGCAGAATCGCCGTTTATGCCAGTTTCACACACGCATGTTCATAAATATTCAACTTTTAAATTCCATAATGCTTTCAGCTTCTCAGAAGAGTCTAGTACACACATTTTACCATACTCATTCATTCTGCAGAATGCCGTAGGTTTTGCCTAAAATCAATCCAGAAAAAGTCTGCAGACTCTGTCTTGACCTGCTCCTGACTGATTGCTTTGCGGGTAGCCGGCATTACTCCATGAACGCCCTTGTCTCTGTTTGGAGTAGTTTGTGGGTGTGAGGTCAGTGTATGAGCTGGGGTTGGATGGTATGGGGGAATTGATTCGGTACAGACCGTAGTGTTTTGCCTGCACATCTTCCTCTCTACACATTCCACAAAAGCCCCATTGTACCCCTCAGTGCTACAGCCTTTTGTGTGATGAGGACTTTCATTGTCCCCGTGCGTACATTTGTGTGGTTGAGTCTCTGTCTCCTCCTCTCTTTCTCCTACAGTGTTGCAGTGCATTATGGGCTGATTGGACTTGAACATTGTGGTCTCTCCAAATCACAACTGACCGAATGCTTAATAGTGGAAGTCATGGCATTTAGTTTATCCGTTATTATTCTGTCATTGCTAATATTACATTTCACAGATTCTTTTGCACTTTACTTTTTAACTAAATTAATACTTTTATTCTGCTATGATGGTTTAAACTGACCAAACAATAGACAGTAAAGACTTTTACATAGTTACAAACAAATCTTTCTATTTATCAAAGAATCTGGTTTCCACCTAAATAGTTAACCAACAATATTTTCAACACTGATAATATTAAGAATGTGACACTGAAGACTGGAGTAATGGCTGTTTTTACTGTATTTTTTGATCAAAGGTCAAAGTTTGCCCTTCCGTGATTTGAGCATTATTATCATGATGCATCTACCTGTATTTAGCGCTGCCGTCTTGTGATCAGATTAACCGAGACGGATGTGCCGGTATAAAAATCCTGTAGGATTTTACAGGAGTTCCTTAAGTAAATATTACCATTGTGATTTTTGTACTCCCTTGAACCGTTCCCACATTAACATATCAAACAAAATCACTGTTTTGATGGATGTGGCTTTCTCAGACCTGTGTGTATCCGGTGGGCACGTGGAGACTTGTTTTTTGTCTGAGTGAAGCCGCAGTCTGAGTTCACACAGAGTTTGGTGGACAGTGATACAGTGTTTGGCAGCACAGCAATACCCACAGTATAAAATCAAGCGCACTCATCTGTGTCCACCCAAACCTTTTAATCATGTGTATGTGTTTTTGGTTGGTTGAGCAGTGAAGCCCCTGTTGCGCTTTTTATATTGTCCCAAGATGTCCTAAAAGCTTCTCTATAAGAGCATTAAAGGCTTTTCACTGTCCACCGCACACATGGACATCACATACGATTTCTCTTATATCTCTAGGATAAGTGTCACAATTTGCACGTACATAACAAGAGAAACAACAGACTAAGGCTGATCTTAGTTAGTTTATGGTGGTTGATTAGCTGGGAAAAGCTTGTTGCCACAGGGGTTGACTTGTTTGTTTGTGGCTGGTAAACCACCTTGGCTAATCTGATGAAGGTCTGGAAACAGCTTGAAAGAGCTAGATGACCTGCTAACCAATTTTGAGGTGATATGACCTGGTTTTGTTGGAAGTAAGCCAGGCAGTATTTTGCAGAATCGGCAGTATGGTTCAATTCAATTATACTTTCTTCTACATTTTTTATTGCACATATTTAAGTAAATATAGCTGTTTTTATTGTTATACTTGTGTACACATATAGAGATGATTAAATGTCATTGTTTTAATTTAATAAAATATTATTATTATATTATAATATTATTTGTATTTTATTTAAATGTGTACATTTGAAAATATGTATGTATTTATTACATATTCTATTCTATTATATATGTATTCTATTATATACTATTGCTTGATAATTTAAGCTTTACTTTCATTTTAACAAATTTTTATTTAAAAATATATTTTAACTCATATTTTTAAATCAGCTTGCTTATTGTCTGAGTTCTTATTTCTTGTAATCTTGTTCTTTACTTGTATTTCAGTTTTGTATTATTATTACTCTGTGTTGTAGTGCTTTGGGTATGAGAAAAGCGCAATATAAATAAAATGTATTGTTATTAATTTATTTAGGGTTTTTTTAAGCTATATTGTCTAGTAATAGTTTCTTTAATCTCTTCATTTTAATATCTCATTTATATTTCTTCATTAAACTTCATTAGTGAAGTTTTCAGTGGGTGATTCTCTGCTAACAGTCTGTTCTTACTATTTCTTGTGTCATAGAGTTCGCCCATAACTGCACCATCATGGGCTGCCAGTACAACTGTTCGGTGACACTGTCGGGTCCAAAGTGCTACTGCAGGAACGGCTATGAGGTGGGAGAAGATGGAAAGACATGTAAAGGTGAGCTTTGAATCCCTCACTTGTATTAAATGGAAATGTCATTTGTGTTGTTGTTTTTTAGTACATATTGATGACTGTTAGAAGTATTGAACAGGGAGCATGTGACTTTTTTCAAACCATGTGGCTTTCTCTGCATCAGACTTTAACGAGTGTGCAGTGTATGGGACTTGCAGTCAGACATGCACAAACACAGATGGCTCCTACACCTGCAGCTGTGTGGAGGGCTACTTGCCTCAACCAGACAACCGCTCTTGCAAGGCCAAGAATGGTAGGAGAAGAGCAAAATTTGTGCTGATGCTCATTTGTCTTGCTCTCTGTGTGGTCATAAACTTTGTTTTTGTAGTGACAAGACCCCACAATGTTTTCTCATCTCTGTTTAAGACCCTGTAGATCGGCATCCGTACCTCCTCATAGCCAACTCCCAGAACATTCAAGCCACCTCTCTGAGCGGAGCCAACCCAATCTCCATCAACACTAAGCAGACCACCGCAATGGACTTCATCTACGCCCAGGAGACCGTGTGCTGGATCCACATGGGTGACTCTCCCGCTGCAACCCAACTCAAGTGTGCCAAGTTCCCCAATGCCAAAAGCTTCATAGAGGAGAAGACCATCAACATCTCCCTCAGCCTGCACCGTCAGTACCACGTTCTTAATTGTCTGTTTTATGTTAGGTGTGTGCTTGTGCAAGATAATCCAAAAAACCCGTACTGAACAAATATACTTCATGGTTTACAAGAAATTATTTTAATGAGCTTCCTTATTTGTGTTGCAACTGTAATTACAGATTTGTTCTGCCAAAGGAATAGTTCATCCATAAATGAAAGTTCCTGAAAGTTCTTTTTCAGGAAAGCATCATTTACTAACCCTCATTTAATTTCATACCCGTATGACTTAAACACCCCAAACTTTTGAATGGCAGTATAAGATTTCAAAATATTTTCACAAGAAGTCTCTTATATACTCACCAAGCATTTATTTGATCAAACATACAATAAAAAAACATTAATATTTAAAAGTATTACAGTTAAAATTTCAAAATATTTTTAAAATTTACTATGAATTTTCAGCATCATTACTCCAGTCTTCAGTGTCAAATGATCCTTCAGAAATTAGTCTAATATGTTTATTTAGCTGGAAGTTATCACCCTGTAGCCCAAGACTGGTTACCCACTGAAGCTAAGTAGTGATGAGCATGGTCAGTACCTGGATAAGAGACCTCCTGGGAAAAAATTGGTTGCTGCTAGAAGAGGTGTTAGTGAGGCCAGCAGGGGGTGCTCACACTGTGGTCTGTGTGGGTCCTAACGCCCTAGTATAGCGATGGGGACACTGTACTGTAACAAGCACCGTCCTTCAGATGAGATGTTAAACTGAGGTCCTGATCACTCTCTGGTCATAAAAAAACCCAGGATGTCCTTTGGAAAAGATTAGGGGTGTAACCCTGGCATCCTGGCAAAATTTGCCCATTGGCCTCTGTCCATCATCATGGTCTTCTAATCATCCCCATATACCAATTGGCTTTATCACTCTGTCTCCTCTCCACCAATCAGCTGGTGTGTGGTGGACGTTCAGGCAGAATATGGCTGCCGTCGCATCATCCAGGTGGATGCTGCACATTGATGGTGGTTGTCGAGGAGATTTAATCCATATGTAAAGCGCTTTGAGTACCCAGAAAAGCACTATATAAATGAAAAACTATATAACAAATTATCATTATTATTATTCGTGCTCAAGAAACATTTCTTATTGTTATCAGGGTTGAAAACAGTTATTTTCTTTGCTGAATAGAAAGCCCAAAAGAATAGCATTTATTAATTTATTAATTATGAAAAAGTCATGATCAGTTGATCATTTTAATTGCTTAAAAGTATTAATGTCTTCTTTTTTTTAATTACTGACCCAAAACTTTTGAATGATAGTGAACTTTTGTTGAAATTTAGAATAATGTACTAGTTGGTCTTTTCCATTTTACAATAAATGAAAACCAAAGCTTCCAAAACAATTTAAAAGATCCTTGAAAGAATCACAAAAGTGGTCCATATGACTCCTGTGCTATGTACCAAGTTGTTTGCTTGAGGAGCAGACTAAGCTGGAGAAACAGACCAGTCTGATTAATAAATGAATCATTCAAACCAGTTTTATTACTTGGATTAAGCAATTTATTGAAAACATCTGACTCAGAAAACCTTTTTGTAATCGGACATTATTACTTCTCTCATGAACTGTAATGAACTCTAAAGGCTAGGGGTGTAACGATAGACTCGTGTCACGATTCGATATGTATCTCGATATTTTAAGCCAAAATAAAGTTGTTTTTTTTACTATTTTTTTATATTTATATATATATATATATATATATATATATATATATATATATATATATATATATATATATATATATATATATATATATATATATATATATATATATAATTTTGTATTATGATTAAAATATTTGTATTATTTGTGCACTATTATCAGATCCAGCAAATATTCTCCCTATACATAATGTTGAATAGAATATAAAAATGCATAGTCGTTGTATGATTCTATGTAATAAGACTATTAATGTAATAATGTCACTGAAACCGTAAACTTATTTTTTTCCCCTCACGCATTACTCGCGCTTTCAATGCAGGCAGCATTCTCACCCAATGCTCGCAACTCTCCCGTGCTCGCTATGTCCCGCCTATCTCTCTATTAATACAGTATGAATGAATGAACCATCTAAACTGCTTTGAATACTAATAAAACTAAATGTGATATAGTGATTTAACTGATGTATGCGCTTTGACTTGGAGGAGTGCCGCTTTAAATAATGTTTGCGCTTTCACTTTGAAGAGTGGCGTTCCGGCAGCGCGTGGACTTCAGAAGATGCAGTCAATCACAGTTCTAATCGCAAGAAAGTGTGTCTAAATGACCGCTCTCAAACTGTAAATGTTTAGCTCATCCAAGAATTAAAGTATCTGCATTTAATACCTCTCATGTTGTTTTCGCGCGTCACTCAGTCATTTGAACATCGTGTTAAAAGTATTAGGATGGTCCGCGATCTCTGTGTTGGTTGCCATGTTTCCTCGCGTTCTTCATCTTCAACTAGCTCGCGTGACGCGTCACATGATTGGAAAGCTTAAGGTATCACACGTAATTGGAGGACGCTTACAGATAAAATTAAAGAATTTATCCTCAACTAGTTATGGTTAACTTCAAATAATACTTATAGTAATTTAAAAATGTGGTTGCATTGGATCTGGACAGGAAGGATAATTCTGGGAGTTGGAAGGGGTGTGTCGCGATTCTGCCTTCTCACATCTCGATACAGGTTCGTGGACCTGCATATTGCGATTTCGATTTCATATCGCATATATTTTTACAGCCCTACTAAAGGCCATGATATACTTACGGCAAAGTTCTTTTTTGTTCTTTAAAATAAATAGAAGTTTGAAATGCATGACCAGCGATTATACCTTTACCGAACATCCTGACGCCGCCCACACTGCTAAGAGTGGCATTTAGACAAATATGTAAATAGGTGCTGTGCGCATTCCCTTAAACAACAAAATAAACACACAACAAAAATGACAGCATTTGGCAAACTGTTTTAAACTCCCGAAATTAACACAAAACACACTTCATTTTGGCCTGATTTTGTTCGAAATGACGTCACACCAGTTCGCTTTTCAGTTAGATTTAAATTTCACTTAAATGCCATTAAAATATGATATTACATTTTCAGTCACAATTTACATTTTGGTCTGTTCCTTGCACAGAACTATCGCATGACTTGACATATAGAAATTAGTCATATTGGACCACTTTTATTATATTTTTATGGTGCTATTTTGTTATTTTGGACCTACTTCTCATTCACTAACTTTAAAAATGGGCAGAGTATTATTCAGAAATGTAACTTTGGTTTTCCATTGATGATAAAGTCAAGGTTTTGGTACAACATGAAGGTGAATGAATAATAATCATTTTGAGGCGAACTATTCCTTTAGGGTGTGTTCACACTTGGCACGTTTAGTTTGATTAAAACAACCTGGTGCAGTCGCTCTGTTAGTCTGGTTAATTTGAATAAGTGTGAACGCTGCCATCCGAACCCTGGAGCGGTTTGACTCCTCTTTGACATTTTATAAGCTCTCTGAGAGATCTCAGCATTTTTTTGTATCTTTAAGTTCGGTGTTAAAATGACAGCGTGAGCGCCAAGCGTACCCTTAATGTTACGTGTCTTTGGTCCCATTTCCCGTCTGCGGTGACAGAGAAAGGACTGTCTGTGTCAGTATTTATTACTTTTGATACAGCTTGCTTAGTCTATGATTAGCTTTAATGTTTGTCTGGGAAACGTATAATTAGTTTCCCGGTAACATACTGACAGTGACATGTTTGCTCTAGATTATATAACACAATAACTGTGATTTAGGATGTCAAGGATACACTGTTTACTGCCCAAACCATTGCAGCAATTGCTGCGACGCCTTTCATAACATCAGCTGTTACTTAACTTGGACATTCCTGCCCTGTAGGGAGTTTCTGCATTATTAGGTCTATGTCTTATTTGCCACCTGGTCTGGTTTTGTTCCTACTGTAGCTGTGTTCAAGCAAGATTAAACAACCTGCAGGTTTAATCGTTTAGAATGTAAAAAAATATTTCTCTTGCTTGTTTCCTTGCATGTTTCCACATATTTGACACCAGTCTGCAGGGCTTTAATGAGTTCAACCACAAAGTGCGTCATGAACACAAGTGTTGGGAAAAATAGGGCAGGGATGAACGATGCTTCTCCATATAACTTCCTTGTAACTGAATTGCATGCTGACATTGGACTAAATAATGCTGGCCTGCGTTTTGCTGCATGGCATGTTGTCAGCACCCAGATACAATAACTTATTCATGTAGGCATGCATGCAAATATATACATGTGTAGGTAATGCATTATTTGACCATATACCTTTTTTTTATTTTTTTTATTCAACATCAATATTTTTTATACACATTTATATACACAGATGAGCCAAAACATTGACCACCTGGCTAATATGCTGTTGGTCCTCCGAATGCATGCCAAAACGGCACTGTTCCTCCTGGAAGTGTCCTGTGGTATCTGGCACCGAGACGTTAGCAGAAGATCCTTAAAATCCTGTAGGTTGCGAGGTGGAGCCACCATGGATCGAACTTGTTGGTCCAGCACATCCCACAGATGCTTTATTTGATTGAGATCTGGGGAATTTGGAGGCCAGGGCAACACCTTGAGCTCTTCATCATGTTCCTCAAGCCATTCCTGAATAATCTGTACTGTGTGTCAGGGTGCATTATCCTGCTGAAAGAGACCACTTTCACCAGGGAAGACCATTGTTATGAAGGTGTCTGCTCTGCAAAAATGTTTAGGTAGTTGGCACGTGTCTGCATCATAGGCACTCTGATTGATCTGCGGATACAAAGCCCCATACGCAGCAGAGTGTGTTCCATCATTAAAATTTTGTTAGACTATTTTTTGTTAGATTCCACAGAAAACCTTCTGTTGGCTCTGACCAGACAGGATAATCTTTGTTGCCCTCGTCAATGAGTCTTGGGCGGCCAACACCCTGTCGCCGGTTTGTGGTTTGTCCCTCCTCGGACCACTGTTGGTAAATTCTCAGCACTGCTTAATGAGTGCAACCCACAAGACTTGCCGTTTCAGAGACCCAGTCGCCTTGTCACCTAATCTACCCAGACCTTAATACGTGGCCTTGTTATGAGGTGATCAACGATTTTTGCTACAGTTCATCAATCCATGCAAACCCATGTAAATCCATGTCTTTAGATGTTGTCACATTTTGTGCACATTTTAATGTTGAGCATTCCACTATCACCATAGGTTTAAACAGCAGCTTACACAGCTTGATGTAGTGCACATAATGGAACAGAAACGAAACGTCTCGCTCATTGAAATCAGGTGCCCCCAAAAAAGCAGATTGAATGTGTGGTGTATATATTTTTAAATAAAAGTAGTTTTGTTACTCTGCAGGACAACTTCCCAGAAGGTTTTCATGTCACATCTACTTCGTTTGATTCTTCACATCTTCTTCGTTGATTCTTTAGACAATGACCCAAATGATTCACAGGATACTAAATACTGTGCTGATGTGCATGTTCTTGATAAGTGGTGGACGTTTCCGGTGATCGATGTGTCTTGAAAGCCAGCTCAGACTAAATATTGGCTGCTCTCTGATGAAGATGGTGCCAAGTGTGGCTGTGTGTGTACCAGCACGGAGGGATAATGTGTGCAGAGACAAGAGGTCTGATATGCAACACTTTCTTCTCTATGTGTGTGTGTGTGTATGTGAGATATTGAAGTGCCAAGGAAACACACTTGCCAGCACACCAAGGAAGCAGTTTCACAGGAAGGGTGCGCAGGGTGGGACGACAATTAAGTGCACAGTAGTTTATTGTTGCTTGAAAATAATCACGCCCTGTTTACACTTTAGGACTGCTGTAGCTCTGTTTCATGTATCCTTAAGTATGAAACTGTGGCATGTTACTTTACTTGCAGAGCACTTTTTGCATGATTTAAAGTATGTTCCCATGTAGAGGCTTCATTGCTAATAATTATGAATAATCATTATTATTATTATTATAATCATCATCATCATCAACAGTGAAACCTCATAAGGCAGCGTCCTATGTAGACAGTAAGGCAGCTGACAAGGCTGACAACAGAGCTCCAGTGTCTCAGAGTAGTCTTAGAGTAAGTCTGGACCCTGTGCATTGCTGTCCCTCTGATTCCAGACCTGCCTGCTGGACAGACACGAGGAAACAGTGAGTCACAATTCTGAAAATTTTGAGGCATTTCTGACTTTGACTTGCAGAACTGTGGTCAGAGTGAATCAGAGATCTCGCCTACACATCCTCTCTTGGTATAGATGTGAAATACCAAGACTGTGTTTTTATTTGAGACCTGGTTTGGGCCGTTTGTGTAATCCAGCAACATGGTCCCTGGCTCCATCTCTCATCGCTGGACCTTTGTTGGATCAAGCCTGTATGATTTTTTTTCTCTCTGTAGAATAAAATATTATATAAAAATAAATTAATATTAAAAGTATATAAGACTATTATTAATACAAAAATAGATATTTATTGTTAGCCAAATTTATTATAATAATAATGATTATTATTATTATTATTAATATTATTCATGTATATAGCATTTTTAGATTTATTTACTTTTACGTTTTAATTAATATTTAGTAACATATAAGTTGATACAATAATATAGCAACTTAACATACATAAATACATATTAAATATATACATTTAAAAATAATGTTTTTTTATTATTATTTATATAATAATAATAATAATATCAATAATAATCAGTCTACACATTCATGGTTTAGTACCAATGCCATATTCATGAACAAATCTTGCTCATAAACCAGTGGTTCCTAATGCTTATATAACTAATGTGTATTTCTCACATCATATGGCTTCAGGAAACGGATACTGAACCATGATCATTTGCATACAGAAGTCTTAAAGATACAATAGCAAAAGCAACTTTCAAAAGACTATCCAATGTAGTTCCATTGAACAGACGTAAACTCTCAGAATGGTTTGTCACTGTCCTTTGACATTGATCCCTAATTTCCTCCAAAGAGAGTAGATCTCTTCTTCTGTTATGCTTCACTGTAGGTTTAATGCAGTGAGCACCTACGCCACTAATTGTGTAGCTTCCCAGGCCTTTTACAAAACCAGCCACCAAACTTCCTCAAATAGGTCATAAATCAGAGCAACCTTGTTCAATTACGCCGTGTCCAGAGGCCCTACGCCACCAGGGCTGAGATAATTATGTGTTATCAAACTTCTGATCTCCCTCTAACTGGACCTATAAATCAACAGCCCCTGCTCTTCAGTGTGAATAGGACAACTGTTGTTACAGCCACATCCCTAATGACTCTGTGTGGCCGTTTTGCAGGAGAAATGGAAGGACAGTAGATGGATGAGTCTTTTTAATGAGTGCATATGCAGCAGATCGTCCTGTGATGCAGAAGGTTGATTTGATGCTGGGAGGATCGTACTATAATGGCCACGCTGCATTGACTTGTATAACCCAGTTTTACACAGGGGGTAGTGATTTATAACTGTTGCATGCTGGGCAGATGAGCACTCCAGATGTGCCCTGTGACCGCTCTTCCCCATAAAAGCCTTAAAACAGACCAGGACGCACACACAAACTCATCTTCAGTGTGTTTGGAGGGGTGGTGGGCGAGTGAGCGACCCCTCTGTGGCTGATGAATATCAGTTTTCATATCAGTTCTCTTAGTCATGCTTGAGGGTGTCACAACACATCGTCTGCACAAGACGTCCTTGAAACCGGTTGTGTAATAGCTGTCCTGAAGTTTTAAGAATGGCCCGCATCTTGTCCAGAGTCTGCCCGTGTCTTCATTCATTCATACACCTTTGCCATCACAGGAATAAATAGCTTTTTTTTTAATTGGAGCATAAGAGACTTTCAAAAACATTTAAAAAATATTTATTCTTTTCAAACTTTTGAATGTTATTGTATAAACTATTTAGTTTTTGTATATAGTACAACAGTATATACTATTGTATAGTATAGTTAAAAAAATGTTCTAGTGGTATTAGACGGATATGAATGTTTTTAAAGGCCAATGTCATATACGGTATCACACAGTTTAATAATTATAAATAGTGATATTTATTAAATTAGAAATTTTTTTCATAGTAATTCAATTTCAAATTATTTGAATTAGACTTTTAAAATAAAATACATACTTAAAAAATAATAATTATACTTTAGATGGCAACTTAAGGAAACACTGTAACCAACAGTGCACTTTGTAATCTGGTTAGTCTGTTTGCTCTGGGAATTATATTTATAATCATATACGGCAATGCTAATATTGCATACATTACACTGAATATTTGAATAAGACACTGCAACAAACTGGATATAGTACAGCATAGTTTGAAGTCAAGAATTTAAAGTTTTTCGCTCCTGCATGTCCAGTGTCAGCAGAACTGTCTGCATCCCGTTCCCGCTGGCATTCTCAGTGCTTTCAAAATAAAAGCCACAAAGATGTCAGTATATAAAAGTCCCCCTTCTGAGACTTATCAGCCAGACAGAAAAACAGCCGCTCAGCCGATGGCAATAGTTCAAATAAACAAAAATGCTAATATTGGCCGATATAATGGCTTTGGCAATATGTTGGGTAACCACGAAATATTATTACATGTACAGTTCTTATGGCTTCTTTTTTCTTTATTTATGTAATAGCTCTTTACCAGACACCTGCATTGTGTTATTATTATCCAGTTGTTTTATATTCCATACGTCTGGGAACTTCTGTAACCGTTGCTTTGTTGAAAGAGTCTTCCATTCATAAGAATCCCAGCAGCGTGTCCCGGGTCTCAAAGACACTCAATGCTTTGTTCTCCTCACCCTTCTTAAATCTCTTGTGTTTCTGTCACTGATATAGTTATGCTTCACTTTACTGGTAACTATAACCATGTCTTATCTACCGCAGTTACACTTGATATATTCATAGTTACATACCTATATCAGTATCCACTTGGAGTAAAGCAGATCATTAGTAAATAGAAACCTAAGCAGTCTTTACTTAACCCTTCTCTTTTTCTTTTTTTTCTTCCTTGCGTTACTTTCAAAATCACTTTCAGCATTTGCCATGATTTCTCAACAAATTCCAGTTCATAACCGTATGTGGTACCTTTCCCCTGTACTTTTTATTTTTTTTTAGCTTTCTGATTGGTTACAGATGTTCCTAGCACATATTGTTTTATACTTTTTTTCTCCGGAGGAATGAGTGGGTGAAGAAAGTTGAGTAACTTGGTTTGATATAGCAGATTTGCACAGGAGGAGAGTGTCAGGATGAAGTGCCCTCTGGAATAACGTGTCTTTTACAGTTTTGCGCAACAGGTACTGTGGATGTTTGTTTTGCAGGCTGAGGGGCGAGGGGGGGGGTTAGTTTGGCCTGGCGGTAGTTTCGCATTTCCCGGCAAGGCTGCGGTTTACTGGACTTTGTAGAAAAGTGTGAGAACGGTTTGTCTGGTTTGCACAAGCTCGCCGCACTGGGTTGCGCAACAAGGACATGTCCTGCAAAAAAACAAAACTAATCAGTAACAGGAAGTACAGTTGCAGCTGTTGTAACGCCAAACATCATGGGAGGCACTGCAAACCGGCCTGCACAGCTGGAGCTGTAGATGGCATGCACAGAAAGAGTCTTATTGTCAGAGAAGAGAAAAAGAAACTTAATATTCACTGAATTACCATTTCAAACTCTTTTCCCAGAATTGAGGAGAACTTTACTAGGCCATGGAGTAATGGAGAACGGATGTCTGTGTCAGGTTTTTAAACTTAAGGTTTAGTAAAAACACTTTAGCATGGAATCTCACCTCACCTCGTGAGATTTTCATCATAGTCTTTTTTAGAGTTTCAGCGATCAGGTTTTTTTTTTTTGCTTGCTGTTTTTTAATTGCTGTAATGTGCATCTGAGTGAATAATTGTCTTGTGACAGTGAGTCAGAGTTGGGCTGATATGCACACACACATATACAAACGCAGAGATGTATAAAAATCCACTGGGCCGTATACATAAAACACAAGCAGAACAAGTTTCTGCGAAAATCATTCATGTGGCAATAAGTTTGATGCAAAATTTTACATCAGAATGGATTAACGAGCGAGTCAGATACATTTGCTCTGCTTGTAATTAGTGATTAGTAATTCCATTAGAATTTTTAAAAGACACATATTTAAAAAAATGTATTCAGTATTTTCTTAACTCTTTCCCAGCCAGCGTTTTTGAAAAAAGTTGGCAGTCAGCGACAGCATTTTTGACAATTTTCAAAAAAATGTCATGGCCCCCAGAATATTTTGTGGTATGAATATCTGAAGTCTCTCTCTCTCTCTCTCTCTCTCTCTCTCTCTCTCTCTCTCTCTCTAAGCAAAACACCCTCACAGAAGCAAAGCTTCACAGTCCTATACCACTTTCTGGATCAATATTTCATTTAGTAACATTAGGCAGTTTTGATTTATATGCTGTTTATTGTTGATGATCTTGTTATTTTACATACGGTTTTGTGGTCCAGGGACACATAAGTCTTAAAGGGGTACTTCAGCACTGGGAAGATGAATCTGTATTTAAACTTGGTCGTTAATGTAGTAGAAATGTGAATTTTTTTTTAGAATTTGGTGCCTTCTAGACTGAGAAAACACAGAAAATGTATTTTTGTCTCATGGGGATGAAAGACAACAATTCCCAGAATGCACTGCTTCACTGCCCTACTCTAGGCACGGCTAGTCGGCTACTGGATTACTGGATCACTTGCCCACCGCGTTCATTTTCAGAAAATCAGTTCAGTTAGAGACACTACAATTAAAAACTGAACGTGTCTGTTCGATATAATGCGAGTGAGCCGATTGAGCGTCACGGCACAAACGCAGCAGGATCGGATTACATTCATCACATGAAGTGAGGTAATCGCGGGATTTGCGGCTGCAGCTGCATTCACAGTGCGTGATCAGTCTGGCGCGTGTTCAGTTCATGTCTTTGGAAGCTTAACTTTCATAGGAAGTTCATTTTAAAAGTTAAAACACTCACTTTGCTCTCCACCGCTCCGTTTACACGAATCTCCGCAGCTCCCCGAACCGAGTGCTGTGTGTGCTGTGAGTGTGATGTTGAAAACATGTGGAAACAGCGCACTCTGCTGGCTGTAGTCTTCAGCCTCTGGCCAGAAACTGACGAAACAAAAATGACGATATTTGCGTCATCGGAGGAATTTTTCCAGAAATAAAATACATAATTCTCTCGTCTCAGGGTCATATGAGGGGGTAAAGTACGATAATTTGAATATACTCCTGGGTTTCTACTGATACAAAGCTTAATGCTAATCTCTGAAGTAACCCTTAAAAGTCGCACGGGTATATTTATGGTAATAGGCAACAATACATTGTATGGGTCCAAATTATCGATTTTTCTTTTATGCCAAAAATCATTAGGATATTAAGTAAAGATCATGTTCCATGAAGATATTTTGTACATTTCCTACTGTTAATATATATAAAAAAATAGTAGTAGTAGTAATATGCATTGCTAGTGACTTTTGGACAACTTTAAAAGTGATTTTCTCAATATTTAGATATTTTTGCACCCTCAGATTCCAGATTTTCAAATAGTTGTGTCTCAGACAAATATTATCCTATCCTAACAAACCATACATCAGTGGAAAACTTTTTTATTTAGCTTTCAGATGATGTATAAATCTCAATTTCCAAACTTTTCGTTTATGACTGGTTTTAAGGTCCAGGGTCACATATGCATCTATTTTCCAGGTTTATCGGTTCTCCTCTGATGATGGGACTGTTTTTCAAGCCAGCTGCACTAATTGTTGATCTTCTAAACTTACATAGCATCTTATTTTGAGTTTCTTATTGTCCAGTCGTACAAGTTTTGCATCGCAACACAGAAGCTGCAGTTATGTCTGACCAAAAATAAAGCGATCATTGAAAACTTCCCCCTCTATTCCAGCTTACTCTCTCTTCCTGTCTTGCTTCTCTTTCACAAACTCAGATGTGGAACAGATGGCCATTGACTGGCTGACAGGAAACATCTACTTTGTGGATGATGTGGACGACCGCATATTTGTGTGCAGTAAAGACGGCTTCACCTGTGTCATTCTACTGGACCTGGAGCTCTATAATCCTAAAGGAATCGCACTGGACCCTGCCATGGGGTGACAACCATTACTCTTTAATCCTTGTCTGGACCAACAATGTCACTGTCACTTTTGTTTTTTTTTGCTGACATATGTCTGAACCTCAGACATTTTGCTTGTGACTGACCTAGTGGTCATGCCATGTTTTTGCACCATACCACAGTATCAGTTCCTACAAAGGTCCATGATGATTTTTTTTCCCAATGAGGATAGCAAATTCACTACCTCATCTTTATGTAGTTATGATGATATAGTAAAATATATTTGTAAAATACATATTTTTATGCATCTCCCAAAGCCTTTTCAACTCAAAAACAAAAATTTTGTTTTTGACACAATATTTTATTCATTTTTAATATCAGTAAAGCACCCCAATTCTTAGTATTGATCAAAAATCAATTAAAGCATGCATAAATGCAGAAAAAATATTTCTTTATTGTATATTAAATATTTAATGTTTTTTATTATTTTTCAACTATTAAATAGTATTAAGTTAATGATTGTGTCTGGACAGGATGAATCTAAATGGAATTATCATGAATAAAGTTAAAAAACATAAATTCCATTTAAAAAAAAATATGCATTACACTAATAAAATTGAGCTATTATATGATATGATATAATGTCAAACTCTTATCTTAAAAAAAACATTAAACTGTTTAAATAAAAAATCCTGATTTGATTTCTATTGTTGTCATGCTTTTGTTGCAATGTATGCATACTTAGTTTTCTTTTGCTGTCCTTTCTTCTTCCAGAAAAGTGTTCTTCACAGACTATGGCCAGATTCCGAAGGTGGAACGCTGCGATATGGATGGCCAAAACCGCACCAAACTTGTAGACAGTAAAATAGTCTTCCCTCATGGCATCACTCTGGACCTGGTGAGCAAGCTGGTTTACTGGGCCGACGCTTACCTGGATTACATTGAGGTGGTGGACTATGAAGGCAAGAACCGGCACACCATCATTCAGGGTTTATTGGTACGTGTGAAGTGTGACGTTCATGTGCTTTTGTGGAAAGCAAACATGTGCATGCTGTATCAGATTTGTTTGTTTGGAGTCATGAACTCGATCTCAGGATGTCACTTCCATTGACGTCATCACACATGAGTTTCTGGAACTGAGAACATCACATGGTCATCAGGACTGAAAGATCAGCATTAGCTCATCTAAAACCTGCTGCAGCAGTGCAAACTGAGCGTTGTGCAAGTGCACAGTGTCACTCTTTCGTTGAGCTCTTTTTTTTTTAACAGATTTCAGTCCTTTAGTTTACATTCACTGTATGATCGCTGTATATGATGTTCACATAGTCCTACTAGAAATGTATATCTTATGCCCTTGGCTGTGATGTCATGTTTTAAACAAATATTAAAAAAATCGTAGGAATGCACAATATATAACCGTATCATATCAGTTAAGGTGGCCTTTAAAAACACTTATAATAATGTAACCATCCTAGGTGTATGTGTCTTTCTTCTTTCAGCCAAACACAATTGGAGTTATATATTTAAAAATATCCTGCCTCTTCCAAGCTTTATATTAGGAGTGTATAGTAACTGAGATTTACTCCCATTATAAGGCTTGGAAGAGCCAGAGTATTTTTTCATATAACTCCGATGACTTAGAAACAGATGAAACAAACTTTAAAATAAGCTAAAACTATTAAAAAGAACAACTGATTTTTTCCCCTTTTTGAATAACCAGGATTCCCAGTCTTGGAATAGGATATGTGCTTTCTATACTTGGAAAAATCATTTAAATTATACGCTTCTTAAATCTCCAAGGGCATTTTTTTTAATGAAGATACATTTTGTGTTTGTTTTGGCAGATTGAACATCTCTATGGTCTAACAGTGTTTGAAAACTATCTGTATGCCACCAACTCTGACAATGCCAACATGCAGCCCAAAACCAGTGTGATCAGAGTCAACCGATTCAACAGCTCTGACTTCCAGGTGGTGACACGCGTGGATAAAGGCGGTGCCCTTCACGTTTACCACCAGAGACGTCAGCCTGCAGGTACGACTGTGGGATTTTGGTTTACATTTCAAAAAGTTTCTAAGGGTTCAGCAAGTGCATTTTAACTGGAAACATAATTTTACTCTTCTGGAAGAGGTACATTTTCCAATGTCTGACTCAATGCACTATTCATGGTGGTTTCCCCACTGGTTCCTAATGTTAAAATAATTTTTTGTCTGTCCTTACAGTCCGCAGTCATGCCTGTGCTCCGGATCAGTTTGGGAAGCCAGGTGGATGCTCTGATATCTGCCTGCTGGGTAACAGTCACAAGAGCCGAACCTGCCGCTGCCGCTCCGGCTTCAGCCTTGGCAGTGATGGAAAGTCCTGCAAGAGTGAGTAAAACTCAACCCAGCCTGCTCTAACCACCCCTGACCAGTTCCAAACAGCATTACATAACAGCATTCCAGAGCTTTTTTTGCATATAATGATTTTCTGTGTTTTTCCTCAGAACCAGAGCATGAGCTCTTCCTGGTGTACGGTAAAGGCCGGCCTGGTGTCATCCGCGGTATGGACATGCATGCTAGGGTCTATGACGAGCACATTATTCCCATTGAGAACCTGAATAACCCAAGAGCACTGGACTTCCACGCTGAGACCGAATTCATTTATTTTGCTGATGCCACCAGCTACATCATCGGCCGCCAGAAGATTGATGGCACTGAGAGAGACATCATAGTGAAGGATGGTGAGTGCAGAATGATGCTGGGTTATTGGTTATTGTTGAGAAAAAAAAAAAGGTTCTTGTTGGAGTGACATAGACGTTGTTTGAATTAGATGACCTACTCATTCTATTTATTTTGTCTCACACAGGTATTCACACAGTAGAAGGTATTGCTGTGGACTGGATGGGGCAAAACCTATATTGGACTGATGATGGACCCAAAAAGACCATCAGTGTGGCCAAATTGGAGAAAGCCTCTCAGACCCGCAAAACTCTTATTGAGGGCAAGATGACCCATCCCAGAGCCATAGTAGTAGACCCTTCTCATGGGTATATACATTATTTTTGCTTGACTACACTTTCAAGAGCCATAAAAATAAAAGCAATCACTGGCAAATCATCTACTATAATTTGTTGAAATATTAGTGGTTTTGTACACTGACAATTCTGTATGGCATGGTAACCTTCCAAACCTAAAGCTATCAAACTGTGCCACACCACTTCCGACATGCATCGTCCTGTTTGTTTGCAGAATGATGTATTGGAGCGACTGGGAGGAAGAGCCTAAAGAGACCAATCGTGGCAGTATAAAGAAGGCCTGGATGGACGGCTCAAATACTGGCATCCTGCTTACGTCTAAAACTGTGCTCTGGCCCAATGGCCTCAGCCTGGACATCCAGCAGGGCATTCTGTACTGGGTGGATGCATACTACGACCGCATCGAGATGGTGCTACTCAACACCACAGAGCGCAGGGTGAGGAAACGCATAGATTCAAGGCATGATTTTTGGTGGATGAGGGCATCATTAATGCCAGTTTATTCAGGAGAAAAACAAAGGTGTATTTGCAACAAGGGAACTCATGTTAGCATCTTAAGGCCCTGATATACTTCAAGTGAAATCAAGGATTGAACTGATGTAATGTCATTTTATTCAAATTCTGGCCAAAAAGCAGTTTGTGTGGCGTTTGTTTCCAGTGTTTGAAACAGTTTAACAAAGCGAACTCCACAGAAAGTTTACATCGGCTGGTAATCGCTTTTGTGATTACGCAACACTGACACTGTTGTTCATGTGTTTTACTATAAAGCTGCTTGTTTTAAAGAGGTCCTATAATGTGTGAATTTAAACGTATTCTAGTAGACCCTATAAACAAAATTATGAAACTGTAAATGAGCATAATAGGACCCATTTAAAGCAATATATTGTATAAAGTACCATCTAAATAAACGTGATGTGACTTGACTTGACTGTAGTGCCAAATTGCAGAGCTCGTAAATATGTTCTTCCTAGGAGGATTTTATTGCACCATATTTATCAGCTGTAATTTTTTATGTCTTATTCCTGATCTTAACCTATGTTTAGAATTTGCATTAAAAAGTCATAAGAAGCATACTTTTCTCTTCATCCAGACGGTATATGAAGGACAGGAGCTAAATCATCCCTTTGGCCTGTGCCATTATAAGCAATTCCTGTTCTGGAATGAGTACCGCGGCGGAGGAATCTACAAGCTGGACCAGACCACCAAAAAGGCCACGTTGCTACGCAATGAGCGACCACCAATCTACGAGATTCGCACCTACGACGCACAACAACAGCAAAGTACCGATCACCTTGAGATTTTCTTGCAAAATTAGTCATTTATGAGTCATATGCAAAGCATGAGCTGAAAGATCTAACAAAGTCTTAATTATGTTTTTGTATGTCAACATGTCTCAACAGTAACTTTATTTATACAGTGTTAGCGGTTGCAAACTAATGAGATCAGAGTTTCAGGGATTTTATTGTGCGTTTTATTGGGATCTGCTAAGGATGTTTTTGTTGTGTGTAGTCACAGGCTCCAATGTGTGCCGTGCCAATAATGGTGGCTGCAGTAGTCTGTGTCTGCTGACGCCCACGGGGCGCTCCTGCGCCTGTGCCGACGACCAGATACTAGACATTGACAACAAGACCTGTAAAGGTGGGTATGCTGGGCTTTAAGTGTCCTGACGGATAAGTTACTACAAATAACTAGGGCTGCAACTAACGATTATTTTGATAATCTGTTAGTTGGCCGATTATTTTTTCGATTAATCGGATAAAAACACTTCTTTTTTTTGTGTCAGCTGAGTGCTATGAAAACACACATGGTAAATATATCTACCCTAAAACATTTTTTGCCATGTTTTTACATAAAAAATAATAATAATAATATTAATAAATAAATAACAGGGTTATTGTAGTTATTCAATGGTAACCACAAATTAACCATAGATTTGCTTCAACTCCATAGTTTAACTACGTGCTTTCATGCAAAATGGAAATACTTGTGTGAATTAGAAGCATTTACAGATGAGGATATAACTGCTATTCTCTATAGAACAGTGGATATAACCTGTAAAATTAACTTTTTGCGCTGAGGGCGCAGATGCACGCTCATGACAGGGTATGTTAAATGCTAATGCATTCGTTTGAAGCTTAAAATAAGCAATTCTCATGTTTTGGGCACTTGGATCATGTACCTTTTACTGCATCAGCTCACTCTGTTTCCACTCCACTATTTCTAAATGCACATTTTGGCCATAAAAATGCATTATTCAGTGGTGTAATTTGGCGCGACTGGTGGAAGCTTATCATGCACAGAGTACAGACCCGACTAACCAATAATGAGAATCCTTATCGATGATTTTCATGATTGATTATTATCGATTTTATCGACTAGTTGTTACAGCCCTACAAATAATATGAAATGAATCAAAATTGCCTGCTTAAGATTTTGAGTTAGAAAATATTGTTCCTATTTTTTTCTCGCCAGCAAACCCTTCCTACGTACCTCCTCCTCAGTGCCAGCCTGGAGAATTTGCCTGTAAGAATAACCGCTGTATTCAAGACCGCTGGAAGTGTGACGGGGACAATGACTGCCTGGACAACAGCGATGAGGCCCCTGAGTTGTGCCGTTAGTGTCCTTTTGTCTCAGATACACACTGTTCAACTACTGTTCAACTACTGATACACTACCATTCAAAAGTTTCTTATGCTAACCAAGGCTACATTTGTTTGATCAAAAATAAATTAAACAGTAATATTGTGAGCTGTTATTACAATTTAAAATAATTGTTTTCTATTGTATATAATATAATATAATATAATATAATATAATATTATTTTATATTATAATATAATATAATATAATATAATATAATATAATATAATATAATATAATATAATATAATATAA
This sequence comes from Gobiocypris rarus, assembly GCA_023029165.1. Lineage (NCBI taxonomy): Eukaryota > Metazoa > Chordata > Actinopteri > Cypriniformes > Gobionidae > Gobiocypris > Gobiocypris rarus. The sequence goes on from CM040933.1 coordinate 16,359,322, forward strand.
TATAATATAATATAATATAATATAATATAATATAATATATATTTTAAAATGTCATTTATTCCTGTGGTGGTAAAGTTGAGTTCTCAGCATCATTACTCGAGTCTTCAGTGTCACATGATCCTTCAGAAATCATGCTAATATGCTGATTTGCTGCTCAAGATACATTTCTTATTATCAATGTTAAAAACAGTCGGGCTGCTTGTTGTTTTTGTGGATTCTTTGATGAACAGAAAGTTCAAAAGAACAGCAATTATTCGAAATAGAAATCTTTGCAGTCACTTCTGATCGATTGAATGTGTCCTTGCTGAATAAATGTATTCATTATTATAAGTCGGGCTGCTATATCAGCCACCGCAGCAAACAAAACATTACTAAGTGCACCTTTTAAATTGTCATATTTGTCCGGTTTCAGACCAGCACACCTGTCCTGCAGACCGCTTTAAGTGCCAGAATAACCGCTGTATCCCCCTACGCTGGCTTTGTGATGGAGACAATGACTGTGGGAATGATGAAGATGAATCTAACAGCACCTGCTTGGGTATTGTGAACTCATTCATTGCATGTTAATATGATTTTTAAGCATTTTTAAGCTTATTTTGAGGTGGATGCAGCCTTTTATGCACTTTGTGAATTAATCCGGTTTAATTTTCTCTCCCAGCACGCACTTGTCCTTCTAATCAGTACCCATGTGCCAGTGGCCGTTGTATCCCTTTCTCCTGGACATGTGATCTGGATGATGATTGCGGAGATCGCTCGGATGAGCCAGCGTCTTGTGGTATCTACATTTTATTTGAGCCTCTTTTCTTTTTGTCATCACACTATACTGACACTTTAAGAATGATAACCTTTTTTCTTTATATCCTCTTGTATTTCTCTCTAGCATATCCTACCTGTTTCCCGCTCACTCAGTTCACCTGTGCCAATGGACGTTGCATCAATGTCAACTGGCGTTGTGATAATGGTGAGTTTCTAATGCCATCCACAAAACTGCAAGTGTCATACATTGGTCACTATGTCCAATAACCACATTAATGTGTGTGTGTGTGTGTGTCAGATAACGATTGCGGGGATAACAGTGATGAAGCCGGCTGCAGTCACTCTTGCTCAAGTGTGCAGTTTAAATGCAACAGCGGCCGCTGTATTCCAGAGTACTGGACCTGCGACGGAGACAACGACTGTGGAGATTACAGCGACGAGACTCATGCTAATTGTACCAATCAGGGTGAGTGTGGACTAGTATCATTTTGCTAAAGTGAAAGTCGTCTAAATCCAAACATATAATTTTATTCAGCTTTTGGGAACGAAAATCTAAACTTGCTCATACCTTCTGAATCTTATTTATTTTATTTCATTTTAGATCATTTAAGAAATATATATTTTTAGTAGTGTCAGGTAAAAAATTGTTTTCCCTGTTGTAGTATGTAAACTGTCAGGTTTTTTTCTGAAGCTATTTTAGTGGTGTGCGCCTTCTGAAGTGTCTCCAGATTTTGACAGAAAACCACAATAACTAATGCTTCATTAACTGGAGTAAATTGGAGTAAATAGACTGCCATCTTCTTCTCTCTTTTTTTTTTTTGTGGCATGTGGTGAAACGTGTAAACCACAAAATCTTGAAGAGTGTCTGAGAGGAGTGCAGGGAGTCCCTCTGGAGAGCGGTGTTAATAACTGCTCTGAGAGCTGCTGTCTTGTGGGATTACGGAAGCACAGATGTGCCAGGGCGTTTGACTCATGAGCCGCTGGAGTATCCACACACGTGCATTTTTGTACTTCTCTATCCCTCTTCACATGTTCCATTCATGTGTCTTCATAGCTGTTAATTGGTCAGTGTTTTTGCTGGGCCCTGAATGGAACAGGAATAGAGGGTAAGGTTCTGTTTTCGGGGTCTCTGTCCTTCGCTTCTCTAATCCCCATGGATTGCTGATGCTTAATAGATTCACAGAATCAATGCAGCAGAACCAAGCCAGAGGTCTAATGAGAGTACAGGGCCTTATGGGAGCCTGGCAGTGTGTTTGTGCCTGTGTAAGAATGTAGAACTGTAAGGGGGCATGCTAGGGAGTTATGGAGGAGGGTTGTGTTTTATAATGTCTTTGAGTTTGCTACATTTTGGAGTAGGGATGTTAAAGTAATGGTACTTCAGTATTAAGTCAATACAAAAATTTAATATAATGTAGTGTTTTTTCTGCAGTATTGTAAAACTCTAAGTAAAACTTAATATTCAAGTTAATATTTATGTTAACATTAAAAAATAGAGCATTGTGTTAATAAGCATGTTCATTTTTGCTGAAAGTATTTACAAAAATATTGTATTATTGTATTATTAATATTCATATATTTCTACTTAAAATGTTTATAGCACTTTGTAACTGTACATTTCAGATCATTTGTATACTTTATTTTTGAATTTGTAAAAATTAGAAATCTAATTTATTTTTAAAAAATTGGCTACATACAAGTGTGAGAGTATGTGTGTTCGGCTTGAGCATTATGATGTCATTCGGGTCAGTTCACCCCAGCAGATCCCTGTTCTAGGACACACTTCTCTCTGTTTACAGACAAGGTCTGCTTTTCCGCTTCCCAACCTCTCCAAACTCTGCCAGACGCTAACCTTTGTCATGAGGGAAAGCCTTTATGCCCGATGCCTAATGATGGCCGTCACAGTGCCAGCCCTGGACCGCTGTTCATGAGAAAGTTTGCTTTGGTTCAGAGTTCATTGTGGTTGTGCCTCACGCTGGTTAAAGTATTCATCCCTGGGAACTGATTTTTTTGACGTCAGGAAGCCAAGCTCTCATTACCGTCAAATAGTAGGATCTGTATCCGTGCCTTTGTATGCATATATTCTCATGGCTGCACTGTAATTGTGTCTCCATTTTTTTGGTCTTTCTCTGCAGCCACGCGTCCTCCCGGCGGTTGCCACACGGATGAGTTCCAGTGCAGAATGGACGGCCTGTGTATTCCCATGCGTTGGCGCTGCGATGGAGACACGGACTGCATGGACCTTAGTGACGAGAAGAACTGTGAGGGCTTCACGCATATGTGTGACCCTGCCGTCAAGTTCGCGTGCAAGGACTCAGGTTAGTACAGGCATTCTGAATGTATTATACGTTTGTTGGTAACCGTAACAGCAGATTGAGTCATGATAAATCAAAACAGCACTCCTTAAACTACTTTAGTCTACCTGTGTTAGCTGTGTTATGATAGTGTACCCCTACAAATTTGCATTTAACAGATTGCACATTTACTATGTGCAAACATTTATTTTCTCTAATAGGAAATAAACCAGAATTACTGATGACAAAACAGAATCATATACCTGTTTTTGTCCAATAAAATGAGACAGCCATTTCCCTTAAGTTATAAATACCTGACTAGAAAAATTGCAGTTGTTATGCAAAGTTACTTTTAATAGTAATGCGTTACAATATCACTTTACTCCATAAAAAAGTAATTAGTTGTATTAGTTACTTTTTATGGAAAGTAATGCATTACTTTACTTTGCATTACTTTTTCTCATTTGGACTGGGCTTGCTTAAGCAAAAGTTATATTTTTGGCAAATGTAAAGGCCCCTTCACTCCAAAAGTGAAATGAATAAGCCTCAGGCTGAACACAAATGCAAATTCATGATTGGACGCAGGAGAAGAAAGTTCAACACTCTTACTTCAGTCATGAAAAACAACAACAGAAAAGAAACACAAATGGGATGTTTATCTAAAGTCGTTTTTGCTTATTGGATTTTGCTGAATTGGATCCTTGAAGGTCAGCAGCAAAAGACATTGGTTAATAAAGTGAGATTAAATACATAAAGTATACTTGCATTGTTTAAAGGGATAGTTCACCCAAAAATGAAAATTTGATGTTTATCTACTTACCCCCAGGGCATCCAAGATGTAGGTGTGTTTGTTTCTTCAGTAGAACACAAATAAAGATTTTTAACTCCAACCGTTACTCGTATAATGCATGTCAATATTTCTATGAGAGCCGCTATGAGAGTAAAAACACACAGACATATTAATCCATATTAAATCCTGTGGCTCCTGGCGACACATTGATGTCTTTAGACACGAAACGATCGGTTTCTGCGAGAAACTGATCAGTATTTGAGTTATTTTTTTACCTTATATCAGACGAACCTCGTCTTGGATTCCCAATGCATAGTTCCGCCGGAGAAGGTCAAAACTGCGGCGCTATCATAGAATATATTTATATAGAATCCTCATTTGACCGATCTGCGCAATCCACGCAGGCACTAATGAGGCATCTATATACATAGGTCAAATGAGAATTCTATGTAAATATATATCTATGATAGCGCCACAGTTTTTGACCTTCTCCAGCAGAAGTATGCATTGGGAATCCTAGATGAGGTTTGTCTGATATAAGGTAAAAAAAAATTTTGGTTTCTGCGTTTCGTGTCTTAACACATCAATGTGTCGCCACGAACAGCAGGGTTTAAAATGGATTAATATGGATGCGTTACTTTACTTGTTACTTGGGAAAAAGTTATCTGATTACATAACTAACGTTACTTGTAATGTGTTACCCCCAACACTGAATATTGCTATGCTGATAATATAGTTTGTGATGTAATTTCTTTTATTAAACAAAAAAAAAGCTAAATAAAAGCATTTTTGCAAGTGATCTCTGACTTTTAGGTTTCTTTTTCTTTGTGTTTTTAGCTCGCTGTATCAGTAAGGCCTGGGTGTGCGACAGGGACAGCGATTGCGAGGATAACTCAGATGAAGAGAACTGCGAGGCTCTTGAGTGCAAGCTCTCCCACCATGTTTGTGCCAGCAATGACTCCATCTGCCTGCCTCCTGAGAAACTGTGCGACGGCAAGGACGACTGCCCTGATGCCTCCGACGAGAAGCTTTGCAGTAATGCACATGCACACAAACACACATACGCTAAAGGGATAGTTCGCCCAAAAATGAAAGTGTTGTCAGTTTTAGCTCAATCTCACGTCATTTTTAGACTTGTTTGCTGTATTATTGTCCTGTGGAGCACAGAGCACTTTTGAAAGAGATGAATACTTTTGTTCAGCTAGGATGCATTAAGTTGTTCGAAAGTGACATTTTGATGTTACAAAAGATTTCTATAGTTTCTTCAGATTTCTATGGTGACAATCCATAGCGATCACAGGCTGTCAAATTCCAAAAAAGCACCATAAAAGTAGTCCGAATGACTTGTTCGCTATATTCAAAATCTCATAGCTCCTAAAGAATAACTTGACAGCCGGTGGATCCACTGATTATACAGAATTTTTTGCATGAATTATTCCTTTTAAATCTTTCAGTTTGCACAGAGCACGCCAGTTCTACTTGTGTTTCCGATTAGCATACGACACAGAAATTTCAGGATTTCAACCAAAAAAAGCACATTCTCTCCAATTCATTGTTTATTTTTTGACAGACTTGCAGCTAGTTACTCACAAACACCCTTTCAACCCCACCAAATTCTTTCTTTTTTCTTACCTGTATTTGATCTAGATCTTTGCACGATGGATAATGGGGGCTGCAGCCACAACTGTACCATCTCTCCTGGTGAGGGCATCCTGTGTTCCTGCCCAGCTGGCATGGAGCTGGGTACCGACAACAAGACCTGCCAGATTCAGAGCTTCTGCGCCAAGCATCTCAAGTGCAGCCAGCGCTGCGTGCAGGAGAAGGCCACTGTTAAGTGTGCCTGCTACGAGGGCTGGGCACTCGGGCCAGACAGCGAGAGCTGCAAGAGCACTGGTGAGGGAAAGACAGGACGGTTTTACTTGACTTCTTGAAATGACTGAATAAAAGTATGGAATCTTATAGAGAAAGAGAGAGAGAGAAAGCAGTATGAATTAAAGAGTCATTTTACTCCAACGTTTACTTTATTATATGATGTAATTTTTTAAATATTATAATACATATATATATATATATATATATATATATATATATATATTTTTTTTTTTATACTTATATTATATTAGAAATTACTTTTAAAATATCATATAATATAAAAAAGGTCTATCTTGTCTAGTGACTTTCTGGACTTTTTGTAGTATAACCAAAATAAAAGATTAGCAGTGTGATGTCCTAATGTACCGTGTCCATGTTCTGTAGATCCATTCAAGCCCTTTATCATCTTCTCCAACCGGCATGAGATCCGTCGGATTGATTTGTACAAGGGCGAGTTCAGCGTGCTGGTGCCTGGCCTGCGTAACACCATTGCCCTGGACTTTCACCTCAACCAGAGTGCCCTCTACTGGACTGATGTGGTGGAAGACAAGATCTATCGGGGAAAGCTGTCGGAAAACGGAGGTAAATTAATGTGCTAGAAATGTGGTTGATCCTAAGTAAATGTTTATTGTTGTTAAGAATCTACTAGTTATTCCTGGATAAATACAGCTTCCACTTGCATGCTGTTGATTAGAAGAGGAAATACTACGAGTGCAACAGATGTTATCAACAGCTTAAACTGTATTTAACCCAGAATATTTGAAGTACATGGTAGTAGTCTCCATTTATAGTTTAAATATTCTGTATAGAATTTATATTATATATGTTACATTTATATTTTTAATATTTAGTGTGGGTGTGTATACACAAACATTTATTTTTTGTTAAATTTAGAGCTTTAGTAGTTAATGGCTTTAAGGAAAAGGGAACTTCAATGGCATTCTCTTGTTTTACACACTTGTTTAAAGTTCTGAGTTGACTTTGTTGTCTTGCTGTGTTTTCCCATGTTGTTCTGTTCTTTTCAGCATACCAAGTTAGTCCGTAATTATTACAACTATTTTCGGTTCACAAAACCACAGCGCCTGCGTGTGATCGTAGCACAGGAATTTGGACGCCTCTGTCTTTACCCATTTGACTCACTCCTACATTGCGTGACTACAGGCAGAATAAAAGTAAAGTGTCGGAAGCACCATGTTGCTTTTAAACACGCGCGCACACACCTCCTCCGCCTGAACAGCTTTTTTTCAGTGATAGGGTACACTGTCCAAGTTTTGGATCCCTGCTGTCATTTTTGACAGAGTAAAAATATGACCAATGTGGCTGCCAGCTCTGAAAAAAAGTAATAAAGTGTTGTTTTTCAACCCCCATCGGAGAGGCTGCGCTGTCTCCAGCCCAACAGAGAGCCGTTCTAGACCTTTAATTACTGCTCTGTGTGAGAGTCTCTCTCACAGATCAGAGATCGGCTTGCCTTGATTGGGATTGTTTCTTTCTCTTCCACATGGCTGTAGCTCAGAGTGGGGGAATATTTATTGCAGCGTTGACTTATGTGGCTTTCAGGCTGGTCATAATCAAACGATTTCTCAGCCAATATACAGTCTGAGACCAATGGCAAATGCTTATACTATGCTATTTTTGTTGCAATTTTAATAAAAACCTTTTGTTATCAAATATATTATAATTTGAGTGAGAAGTTGAACTGTGAAATTCAAATTAATTTTAGAATGTCTTTAGTTTTTGATTTGTCTTCCTTTTGCTTGCACTCAAGCTGCATGAAGTTTGTGTAAAACATGATCATGAGATTATCTAAAGACCATCTTACTGTAAATCACATGATCAATGTCACACATTTTCTTTCATTTGATTAGTTACTAGAAATAGTGCAGAATCTTAAATATTTCTTTAGGGGTGCAGTGTAATTTTTCCATTCAGAGGTTATTTCATATTGTTAAAATGATTAACACTTAGATGATTTTTCACTTTTCTGTTTGTGTTCTTCTCTTGGTAAGTTTTATTTCTAGGTTTAACTTCTCCATGCCTTTGTGTTTCAGCTCTCACTAGTTTTGAGGTGGTGATCCAGTATGGTTTGGCCACTCCAGAGGGTCTGGCTGTGGACTGGATCGCAGGAAACATCTACTGGGTGGAAAGTAACCTGGATCAGATCGAGGTGGCCAAGCTGGATGGTACCATGCGTACAACGCTGCTTGCCGGAGAGATGGAGCATCCGCGTGCAATTGCGCTTGATCCAAGAGATGGGTAAAACACGTTATACTTTCACAGTGCTGTTTTTTTTTTTTTGGTGATCTGAATGACAGAATTAGGTTGTTGCAAGTAATGTCTCTCTTTTTTCTCTCCCCTAGTATTCTGTTCTGGACAGACTGGGATGCCAGCTCCCCCAGGATAGAGGCTGCGTCTATGAGTGGAGAGGGCCGTCGCACCATTCACAAAGAGACTGGGAACGGTGGCTGGCCCAACGGTCTCACTGTGGACTACCTAGAGCGCCGTATCCTGTGGATTGATGCCAGGTATGCACACACTATTGGCACTTAAAGCGAAGTAACACAAAGTATCCTTGATCTTTTAAAAATAAAAATGTACCTTTAGATCTGATGCCATCTACTCTGCGGCTTATGACGGTTCCGGCCTGATCGAGGTGCTACGGGGTCATGAACACTTGTCACACCCCTTCGCTGTTACCATGTATGGAGGAGATGTCTACTGGACAGACTGGCGGACCAACACTTTGGCTAAGGCCAACAAATGGACAGGACACAATGTGACAGTTGTCCAGAGAACAAACACTCAGCCGTTTGACCTTCAAGTGTTTCATCCATCTAGACAACCTCAGGGTGAGAACCAGCATGATTTGAAAAAATACACTAACAAAAAGTTCAGGAAAAACTTGTTCAAAATATGAATGAATACTATAATAGCATATAAAAACTACTAAAATAACACTGGTGGACATTTTCTTCCTTTGCAGCTCCAAACCCTTGTGCGGCGAATGATGGAAAGGGGCCATGTTCTCACTTGTGCCTCATCAACTACAACCAAACCTTCTCCTGCGCCTGTCCACACCTCATGAAGCTCAAGGCAGACAAACACACCTGCTACGGTAGGCTCCTCTTCTCTTAGCCCTTAGATCTAATCAAATCTCATGTTTTACTTTCTAGCAAGTTCTGAATGGAATACTGTTTTACTAGTTACTGAATACTGCACAACATATTACATTATCCATGACCTTGGCAGTGCAGGCGACATGCTTTATTGTTTGAGCTACAGGAACAATATAATTAATATAGCCTGTACTATTAAAAAAATGTTTTTGATATTATTCCACAATAAACATTTCAAACAGAAGACAGTAACCTCACTACTTTTTATCTATCATTGTATCTATTACATCTATTTCATTATTATTTTTACTTTTAGGTTCATGCATTTAAACTGTTTTGGCAGCTTCAGTCTTATAGAATATAATCTTATGGAATCAGTGTTTTTCTTCAATTGAAGAGTTCAAAAAGCTGTGACTTTGGGTTCTGAGCTGTATTAGCTCAAAAGGCATGCACGAATTAACACACAGAAAATCATACTTTGGATTACTATTTTCAGTTTATTGTGGTTTTAAATGGATTAATTCTTATCTCACACACTTTAGGGCAAATTGTAAACACTCAGGAAAAAGATGGTATAAAAGCTGTCACTGGGATGGCAGCACCTAATATGTTCCATTAAGGTGCTAATATGCACTCTTAGGACGTACAGAGTACCACCCCAGTAACAGCTTTTTTTGCTTTTTTTTCTGAGAGTGTGTGAATTGCGAAACAGCATGAGGCCTTTCTTTTAGATTCCATTCGCGTTGGCGCTAGATCCTCAGTGTTAGATTTTTAGGGCTGGCTCTGTGTATGTCAGTAGTTTTGTGTGGGCTATAAATCTCGTTTAACAGTCAAGAAAACAACGGTGCACCCTGTCGCCCAAATGCCCGTTCAGTGTTTAGTATTCAGCAGAGCAGTTTCCATTATGGCTCTATGGAGAGCAGAGTGGTTGGAGTAAAGGACCTGTAGGTTCAGTGATGAATTAACAGTGACATTAGATAGTGACAAACACAGGAGTAGAAGCCGCTCTCTCTGCTCAGGATAATCGGCATGGCGAGTGCACATCAGTATTTTAGTTAAAACTGTAGTCTTTGCTTCTACTGTATATTTTTTGCTTTAACAGTATGTATGTATATGTATATAAATGACTATAAGTTAACAATAGCATATATTATATTGTGTATAATGTAATTGTAAGTGTGTGTGCGTGTGTGTGTGTGTGTGTGTGTGTGTGTGTGTGTGTGTGTGTGTGTGTGTGTGTGTGTGTGTGTGTGTGTGTGTGTGTGTGTGTGTGTGTGTGTGTGTGTGTGTGTGTGTGTGTGTGTGTGTATATATATATATATATATATATATATATATATATATATATATATATAATATATATATATATATATATATAAAACCTACAAGTGTACTGTATATTTTTATATCTTTTGCATATAGATAATATTATATATAGTGACATTGAAACTTCTGATTTTGCAGAGAACCGTCAGTTCCTGTTGTACGCTCGTCAGATTGAAATCAGAGGGGTGGACATTGATAATCCCTATTACAACTACATCATCTCTTTCACTGTGCCCGACATCGACAATGTTACAGTGGTGGATTATGATGCTTTGGAGCACCGCATCTACTGGTCTGATGTCCGCACTCAAACGATCAAAAGAGCCTTCATTAATGGGACTGGTGTTGAGACAGTTGTTTCAGCTGGTGAGATAATAGATCTATTATTCTAAGTATAGACTGGCCCCAAAAGTATTTGAACACATAGACAAATGGACAAATTTCATCAAATTGCATTAGAAAGCAAAATATCAAACTGGCATACATCTTCAAACAAGTAATACTATAAAAGAGATCGAACGTATTCCAATTACTTTAACCATCTGATCTCATGGTCATTTTTAGGGGATGTATCCCTCAGAAGTCAGTTTCCTTCAAATTCAACATATGTGCATGGTCTATTAAATTTGAAATTGTCCAAATATTTTGACTTCATTTTGAATAGGATACCTATATTATCTTTTATAACCGGAATACAACATAATAAACAGTGATTATAACCTACTGAACTTTTTTTTGTGTACTGTATATTTAAGTAATGTATACACTAATGCTAAAGTATTTATCATTTTTTTAATGTACTACTGACGCCAAACTTTTAAACACTAAAAGCAAAGTTCGTTATTTACTCACCCTCAAGTTAAAACTTGTATGGGTTTCTTTGTTCTGTTGAACACAAAAGAAGGTCATTTGAAGAATATGGGTAACCAAATAGTTAATGGGCCCCATTGACTTCGATAGTATGAAAAGTAAATACTATGCAAGTCAAATGTTTGGTTACCCACATTCTTCAAAATATATTCTTTTGTATTCAACTGAACAAAGAAATTCATAAAGGTTTAAATCATCTTAATGGTGAGTAAATGATGACAGAATCTTTTCATTTTTGAGTGAACTATCCCTTTAAATTGATTACACAGGACAGTAAAAGCATTTATAATGTATTTAAAATAAATGCTGTTATTTTGATCTCGGTGAGCATTAAGAGGCTTCTTTCAAAAATCTTTCTTTGAAGAAATGCCATATTTTGATATCCATGACTTTCATAATCATGAAATGTCCTAAAGTGTCCACATACCTTTAGCAGGAAAGGAAGCAAGACAAATACACATTTATTTTAGCTATTTTGCTCTGTTTTTCAACCTGTTTCAACAGTTTCCAATTCTAATCATGTTCAAATTTTCATCCTTTGTTCCTCTCTTTTTCTTTGCTAGACCTCCCTAATGCTCAGGGTCTAGCTGTAGACTGGGTCTCCAGAAACCTCTTCTGGACCAGCTATGATACGAATAAGAAGCAGATCAATGTTGCACGGCTGGATGGGTCCTTTAAGAACGCTGTAATCCATGGACTGGACAAGCCTCACTCTTTAGTGCTACATCCTATCCTGGGGTAAGTACAAGTACGCACACCAGCACAATTGCTAGTGTAGGCTTAGCATTTGAGTTTTACTGTCATTTTAGTCTCTTTCAGGTTGTTAAGTAGGCCACATTTGGAGAGGAGCAGATGCTGTGCCAGTATGCTTCTGGCAGAGATTTTAAAGGCTGTAGATGAGAAATGTAGACGTTGCTCATTAGTGTGAGCTATAAGTCGGACAATATGACTGCCCTCATGTTGCACTTCTCAATCTGTTGCTGAGTGGCTAATGTGAAGCAGATGTGCTCGTTGCAGTGCCAGTGTGCAAGTTTCCAATAAAAATAGTGAGCTTGTCCATGCAGACAATATAAGTCTCTCAACTGTTTTTTCATTTGTTTGGTATGTTTTTCCCTCTACAATATGTTTATTTCTTCTGTCGTTGGCGGTACATGTCAGCGTTTTGGAGCAGTCCGTTGCCTGATATATGAAGACATATGATATATGTTTATTTTTTAAACCAATCCTAAATAAAGTGTCACAATGCCTTTTTATGTGCAAAATCTACAAATAACAGATCCTCAACAAACATCTAACACATGGTGCCTTTTGCAAATAAGTATTGTTATTGTCATTATTGTTGACATAAAATGTAAGTATTAGATGTAAAACTTAAATGAAAACAAGAGATGTTACCTTGGCAACTAGCTGGAATAAATAGGAAGTACAAACTTATTAGAATGAAAACTAAGAAAAATATAGTAAGGCTTTATACAAATATTTAAAAACAAACTAATACAAATGACAGAAGCACAACAAAATTATCAAAACTTTTACAAATAAAAATAAAATGAAAGCTTAAAATCTAAAAATAAAATCTAATTCCAAATATAAACTACTCTATCAAAATAATGCTAAAAATAACACTGTCATTTGCAGAATCATTTGCAGATATTTACTTAATATCTACTTTATGCCAGGATTCAGCTACCATTTGTCTTACACTTTGCATATTGTTTCATTACAGAAAGCTCTACTGGCTCGATGGGGATAACATCAGTATGGCCAACATGGACGGCACCAACCAAACATTGCTGTTCTCCAATCAGAAAGGCCCAGTGGGTAAGTGACCTGTCTTGATTGTGTACCTTGTGTTTTGCCTGAAGCTAAAATACAGCCTGTTAGAAATGATGTTTTACAATTTAACTTCTTCCTGTGGCAGGTCTGTCCATAGACTTTTACATGCAGCAGTTGTACTGGATCAGCTCAGGAAACAGCACCATTAACCGCTGTAAGCTGGATGGCTCCGGACTGGAGATCATTGAGGGCGTGAAAGGAAAACTTACCAAAGCTACAGCCCTCGCCATCATGGGTGAGAGAGCACATCAACCTGTTTCTCCACACGGATTCTTGATATCCCGGAGCATATAGCTAAAGCTCCACACACTTAAATTTGGAATAACTTACTGATCTCTTTTATGTTTTATGCGTAGGAGATAAGTTGTGGTGGGCCGATAAGGGCACAGATCAGATCGGTACATGTGACAAGAGCGATGGAGGCAACTGGAAGGTTCTCCGAAATAACACCTCACCCATCATGCATATGAAGATTTACAATGAGACTGTACATCAAGGTGTGTGCTTTTATATTGATTATGTAAACCTAAAATGCATTTGACTTTGTCCCCATAAATAAATATGGAAGTGAAAATGAGGAATTGTTCTTTTGTAAATGTACTAATTTTTAAAAAGAAAAAAAATAACTATAAAATAATGTATTAAAATATTTAATAATTAATCATATGATTATTTTGGTGATTATTGTTCTTGTTTTTTGTTGTTGTTACTTAATTGACCTAATATTCAATTTGAAGTAGAGCTGTGCGATATTAAAGAAAAATGCGATATGCAATACCTTTTTAAATAATGCGATATTCGATATACTGCTAATAGTGTGTAAAATCCATTAAAAATTATATTTAAAAAATATTTAAAAACTGAGAATGATACCATTTATGTGTTTCACATTCTTTCTCGCAAAAGAAAGCATCACTACATCTTCTGAAAGTGACCAGCAGTGTTTTAGCAAAAATTAATTTCACAAATAGACCTAATGCACTGATCCTATTGACACACATTCAGTTTTTTTCTCCTACTGATATCATTTACTTAAAGCTTAACCGACTGTGTTTACACGAACACTCATCAAGACAGCCATTTTGACATAAATGTGTGTGTATTTGACATTTTCAGTGTGTAGCAAGGCATGAAACAGAACTGAAGGGATCATACGCTTTCTGAGAGACAGCTTGTGCGCATGTTTCGGTGTGTGTGTCAGACAGCAGACAGCGCAAGACTTTATTATTGCATTTAATAAGTCTTTTTAACATCAAGCAAGTCACATAAGTAACAGTCGTGTGCCCAGTCTATTCTCTGCGATATGCGTCGACCAAAAACATATACTTTTTCATAATGTTTCGATAATTTCGATATATTGCGCAGAACTAAATTGAAAAATATCCATTTAAATGTAAAAATAGCTCACATAATCAAAGATGAATTCTTGGATTGTCAGATGGTAAGACAGATGAAATATTAATATTATCATAGATGTTATTACATTTTAATGAATGCTTAAAATTTAAATATATTAAATAATTGATATTGATTATTTAACCCTAAAATGCATATGTGACTCCGTTGCCATAAATACATATGGAAATTCTTCTTCACAAAATGACTACATTTTAAAAGGAAAAAATTGTGTTCTGATTTTTATTTTATTTTATTCATTTTTATCCTAAATTAATAATTAAATATTTAACAAAAACAATTATTATTCCTATTAATAACAATAATAATTTAATAATACAATTATATTTAATTAACTACATTTAAAAACACCATTTAAAAAATTATCCAATTAAATTTTAAAATAATTCACTTACTTAAAGGGGAATTTCTGGATTGGCAGGTGACAAGACAGACAACATATTAATATAATAGATAATTATAATAGATTAATACATTTTAATTCATGTTTAAAATGAATACAAACTATAAATAATTCAAAAATGAACAGATACTGTGAAACTATTAGTCACAGATGATACCATTGTGATGTGATTGATATCTACCATAGGTACCAACCTCTGCAGTAAGAACAATGGCGACTGTTCTCAGCTTTGCTTGCCAACTTCACCAACTACAAGAGCCTGCATGTGTACAGCTGGATATAGTCTGAAGAGTGGCCAACAGTCCTGTGAAGGCAAGATCTCATACAAGCATCACCAATGTACCCATTTGCTTTCACATGAGCACATTTTAACATTTTGTGTATTGTACTTTTGTATAAAGGCATGGGCTCGTTTTTGCTCTACTCTGTGCATGAGGGCATCCGTGGCATTCCTCTAGACCCATCAGATAAATCTGATGCTCTGGTACCGGTGTCAGGCACCTCTCTTGCTGTGGGCATTGACTTCCATGCTGGTGAGTATGCAGATGTCTTTGGGTACAAAGATTCAGTCTGAAAGTTGCCCTGAATGCAACTAACTGGGTGTTTTGTGCTTCTTGTGCCCTTTAGACAATGACACCATATACTGGGTTGACATGGGCCTGAGCACTATTAGCCGAGCCAAGAGAGACCAGACCTGGAGGGAGGACATAGTGACCAATGGCATTGGACGTGTGGAAGGTATCACCGTTGACTGGATCGCAGGTGTGTAAATGTGCAAACAAAAAATTAAAACACATTATATATTAG